>CAWUFW010012307.1:0-25534 GCA_963921515.1 Calotriton arnoldi | reverse complement strand
AATGGCAAGATGGCTCACAGTGGTGTCCTGCTGTTGGTTGGTGTGCAGTTCCCAGCATGCCCTTGTGCTCCCCACAGCAGTAGCCAGTGTCAGCCATCTTGTCAGTCCTTATCCACTCCCTGTGATGTGAGCATGGTTCAAGGTGGTGTTGATGGGACAGTTGTGGGGGTGAGCTATGTCTGTGACTATGACTCCCATCATGCTATTGCCTCCACCCCACTTCCCAGCATTCCCAAACTTACTTGCTTTTGTGGGGAGTTCAGTGTGTGTGGGTGTGAGAGCAATGGCAAGATGGCTGACAGTGGTGTCATGCTGTTGGTTGGTGTGCAGTTCCCAGCATGCCCTTGTGCTCCCCACAGCAGTAGCCAGTGTCAGCCATCTTGTCAGTCCTTATCCACTCCCTGTGATGTGAGCATGGTTCAGGGTGGTGTTGATGGGACAGTTGTGGGGGTGAGCTATGTCTGTGACTATGACTCCCATCATGCTATTGCCTCCACCCCACTTCCCAGCATTCCCATACTTACTTGCTTTTGTGGGGAGTTCAGTGTGTGTGGGTGTGAGAGCAATGGCAAGATGGCTGACAGTGGTGTCCTGCTGTTGGTTGGTGTGCAGTTCCCAGCATGCCCTTGTGCTCCCCACGACACAGCAACAGTGTCAGACATCTTTGATGGGCCTTTCCACTCTCTGTGGGATGTGCATGCGTGAGTGTGAGCTTGCTGGGCCATGTGTTGGGGGATGTAGAGCTGTGCCTACGACTCCCATCATGCTATTGCCTCCACCCCCTTCCCAGCATGCCCATGCTTCCTTCCTTTTGACTCTGCTTCCCTGTGGGGTGGGCTGCCTGTGCTGACAGGATGGCTGGGAGTGTTGTCCTGGCAGTTGTTTGGCTAAAAGTCCAAAGAGTGTCCCTCTGCTTCACACAACATAACCCAGGGTGGTGGTTCTTTGTGGGATCTTGAGTTAGGATGTGAGGCATTGCATTCTCCCAGGTGGGTTCTGTGGAGTATGTGTTGAGGGGGTGTGTGAGGGGAGGTGCTTGTGACTATGGTTAGTGCTGCAAGTCCTCCTTCCCACCGAGCCAGATATCCCACCATGGAACGTGCTTGCATTGCAGAGAGTGCAAGTTGGCTTTCAGGATGTCAGGCAGTGGTGTTGTGCTGTTTGTTGGTGCACAGTTGCTAGCAGGGCCTTGTGCTCCCCACAGCAGTAGCCAGTGTCAGCCATCTTGTCAGTCCTTATCCACTCCCTGTGATGTGAGCATGGTTCAGGGTGGTGTTGATGGGCCAGTTGTGGGGCTGAGCGATATCTGTGCCTACTACTCCCATCATGCTATTGCCTCCACCCCCTTCCCAGCATGCCCATGCTTCCTTCCTTTTGACTCTGCTTCCCTGTGGGGTGGGCTGCCTGTGCTGACAGGATGGCTGGGAGTGTTGTCCTGGCAGTTGTTTGGCTAAAAGTCCCAAGAGTGTCCCTGTGCTTCACACTACATTACCCAGGGTGGAGGTTCTTTGTGGGATCTTGAGTTAGGATGTGAGGCATTGCATTCTCCCAGGTGGGTTCTGTGGAGTTTGTGTTGAGGGGGTGTGTGAGGGGAGGTGCTTGTGACTATGGTCAGTGCTGCGAGTCCTCCTTCCCAACCAGCCAGCCAGATATCCCACCATGGAACGTGCTTCCATTGCAGGGAGTGGAAGTTGTCCCTCAGGATTTCAGTCAGTGGTGTTGTGCTGTTTGTTGGTGCACAGTTGCCAGCAGGGCCTTGTGCTCCCCACAGCAGTAGCCAGTGTCAGCCATCTTGTGAGTCCTTATCCACTCCCTGTGATGTGAGCATGGTTCAGGGTGGTGTTGATGGGCCAGTTGTGAGGCTGAGCGATATCTGTGCCTACTACTCCCATCATGCTGTTGCCTCCACCCCCCTTCCCAGCATGTCCATGCTTCCTTCCTTTTGACTCTGCTTCCCTGTGGGGTGGGCTGCCTGTGCTGACAGGATGGCTGGGAGTGTTGTCCTGGCAGTTGTTTGGCTAAAAGTCCAAAGAGTGTCCCTGTGCTTCACACAACATTACCCAGGGTGGAGGTTCTTTGTGGGATCTTGAGTTAGGATGTGAGGCATTGCATTCTCCCAGGTGGGTTCTGTGGAGTTTGTGTTGAGGGGGTGTGTGAGGGGAGGTGCTTGTGACTATGGTCAGTGCTGCGAGTCCTCCTTCCCACCCAGCCAGCCAGATATCCCACCATGGAACGTGCTTCCATTGCAGGGAGTGGAAGTTGTCTCTCAGGATGTCAGTCAGTGGTGTCCTGCTGTTGGTTGTTGCACAGTTGCCAGCAGGGCCTTGTCCTCCCCACAGCAGTAGCCAGTGTCAGCCATCTTGTGAGTCCTTTTCCACTCCCTGTGATGTGCGCATGGTTCATGGTGGTGTTGATGGGACAGTTGTGGGGGTGAGCAATATGTGTGACTACGACTCCCATGATGCTATTGGCTACACTGACTTGCCCAGTATACACAGAATTCATTCCTTTCAGTGGTCTTCACTGTGTGTTGGTGTTGTAGTGGTGGCTACATGTCTGGATGTGTTTGTTAGTTCTATTTGTGCCACTGCATAGCTGTAGTTGTAGTTGTGTTTGTACATGTGATGACACGGTTAAATGTAACTTTGAGATGGCATGTGTTGTGTTTATCTGACTGACATACACATTTTGGGATGATTCTGTTCTGGTTGCTGTGTAATTGCTATGAGTGCATGGTTTGACTCTCCCTTGACAGTGATGTGTGTGTGTATTGTGGCAGAATATTGTGTACATTTGTTGTGTACTCACCAGGCTCTGGGATGTTCTCTAGTCCATAGACGCTCACTGGCGGAAGGATGGCCCGCACCTTCTCCTCCCAGGGCCTGAGGTATACTGGCTTGGCAGGAGGGCCACTGCCGGTGTATTGGCTCAGGAGGTAGTCCTTCTTGAGCAGCTCACGGACCCTCCTGCGCACGTCATACCACCTGTTCTGGATGTCAGACTTTGTGCGCAGACATGGTGATTGTGCGTTCACCCTGTTGATGATCCTCTCCCACATCTTGGTTTTCTGGGAGATGGGGGTCTGTTGGACCAGTGTGCCAAACAGCTGTGGCTCTACCCTGAGGATCTCGTCTACCAGGACTTCCAATTCACAATCTAGGAACTTGTGATTCTTCTTGGGGGGCATGGTGATGGGTGGTGATGGTGAGTGATGTGTGTGTTGGTGTGCAGGTGAGGGTGTGTGAGTGTGTGTTTTGCTGGGTGTATGTGAGGTAGCTATTTGTTGGTGTGCTGATGGTGTGTGGCTTGTGTGAGGGATGAGCTGTGGGTGTGTGGTTGCTGTCTGTTGAGTGCTGGCAGTAGAATGGCATTTGCAAAGGATCATGGTTGGGATTTGTGTCCTTTATATGGGTGGAGTTGTGGGTGTGTCTTTGTTCTCTGTCCCCACCCCCCAGTATTTATTGGCTTTGTAATTGCTTGTTTGGCCTTTTTTGTGTATTTTTCCTTAGTACTTTTTGTGCATGTTGGAAACGTTCTTGTGACCGAGTCGGACCCTGCATTTGTCTCGTACGGTCTTCTCCGTTTCGTTCACGCTGTGTTTGTGCAGTTTTCTATGCTGCGTACACGTTGGTCGCGGTGTTTTGTGTTACTTCGGCTCGGTTTTGTATGCGTGTCGGTCGTACGGCTTGTCCTCCGTTCGACTCGGTCGTGGTTTTCGCGCCTTGCATCGTACTTTGCAGTTTGGAGTTCGCGTGTACGTTTCGGTTGGATTTGTTCCGGGTGCGTGTCGGTCGGTTCGATTCGCGTGTTTTTCCGGCCGGATTGTTGTTTTCCGTGCGGCTCGGTCATTCGGCTTGGGTTCAGTACGTGTCGGTCGGATTTTGCACGCCTTGCATCGTACTTGGCGTGTCGGGCGCCACAGGTACGTGTCGGTCGGAATAAATTCCGGCTCCGAGTCGGTCGGTGCTTTTTCCGGCCCGAATCGGAATCGACCCCAAAATATCGATGTAGAAATATCAATTTGCACAAATATCGAGGTAAAAATATCGTGGGTCAGAAATATCGACAAAAAAAATATCGTGGTCAAGAATATCGATTTTAGGTAAGTAATATCGATTTAAAAAATATCGAAGAGTTAAATATCGTTTGTAAAAATATAGGGGCCGATTCCGATGTCGGACGGACTCTTGTCCGTCCGACATCGGTCCGGAGCCGTAACCGAATGACCTGCTGTCGTCGGTTACGGCCCAGGCAGATACGATGCGACCGAACCCTGTTCGGTCGCACTCGTATCTCCCACAATGGGAGCATGCATTCCGGACGGAATGCATGCTGGCATTGGAGAAAGCAGGGGTGCAGTTCAACCCTGCACCCTGTGGCCGGCACCCCAAGGTGCCTGCCACCGAGTGCAGGAGTTCAACAGAGGGGCACCATTTGTGCCTCCAGGCCGCCATTCGGCGACCTTACACCCATGGGGGTCCCACTGGGGGCCCCCAAAGACAGTGACCGACTGCCTTTTTGTGCCGGAAAGACCGGCACGAAAGGCAGTGGAAACTGCCATCGTACTCCCTCGGTCGCAAAGAGGCAGCCGGGGGAGTACAGAGGATTTCCGGATGGCTGACGGGCTCTCCGAACCCGTCGTGAGCCATCCGGAAATCCGAGTCGGATTCTTTTCCGACCGAGCCCATCGGAATGGCTCGGTCGGAAAGGAATCCGAGCGGCAGCTTCCGAGTCGGTCGGAAGGGCTCCGACCATCGTTCGGTTCCCTTCCGGCTGACATCGGAATCGGCCCCATAGTTGTTAAAAATATCGATTTTTTATTAATGTTATGTATTTTAGTATATATTTTATATGTGTGTGTTTGTTTTTTTGTATAAGAATTGTTTGTATTTTTATTATATGTGTTAACATTTTAGTAGTTAATAATTTAATTGAATTGTGCGTTTTTAGTTCCGTAGCGGGTTGTGGGTTTATAGGGGAACAGGGTGGGAAGTAATTTAATTATATAAATGTTATTTATTATTTATAGTAGTTATTAATTTCTTTTAAATAGATTTTTGCATTATTAGTTCCATAGCGGGTTGTGGGTTTATAGGGGAATAGGGTGGGAAGTAATTTAACTATATCAAATTTATTGAATAATTTATATTTATTCATATTTGTATAATTGTGATGTTATAGTGTTAAATGTGTAAATTAATGTATTAATAATTGTTTGATAATTAGTTGTTAATTAATTTAAATTAATTAATTAGTAATTAATTATGGTAATTGTGTAATTAATTTTAGGTGTGTGTTGTGGTGTTTATAGGTGTAAATGGTGGGAAGGGTGGGAAGTAATTTATTTTTTATTGATGAATTATTCATTATTTGTTAATTAATTTAAATTAATTAATTATTAATTATTAATTGTAATTGTGTAATTAATTTTAGGTGTGTGTTGTGGATATTATAGTGTTAAAGAATGTGTAATTAATGAATGTTTATTATCTTTTTTAATAATAATGTATTTTAAATATAATATTAATTATGTTAATTATGGAAATAAAATTTAATACAAATTTTGATGTCTTTTTTATTGGTGTGGTGTTATAGGGTAAGAAATACAAGAAATACATTTATGTTTTAAATAATTTGTTTGTTTGTGAATATTTGTTTCTCTTAAATAAATATTGTTTATAAATGTATTTATTATTTTTTTAAATATCAGATTTGTAGGTTTTTATTATATATAATTAACATTATAATATGTGTTATTTTTATATGTTTAATATGTTTAATGGTATATTTTTAAAATATTGTTTACTTATTTTTAAGAATATATATTTTTTTTAATTGTTGAAATGTTATTAGTAATTTTTGTTTTTCTGCTATCCAATACTTTCCCTACTGTTGCATTCACTGGAGTGGGAATAGCAATTTTTACCCCTCCGCTATCCAGCACTTTCCCTGCTGTTGCATTCACTGGAGTGGGAATAGTAATTTTTACCCCTCAGCTATCCAACACTTTCCCTGCTGTTGCACTCACTGGAGTGGGAATAGTAATTTTGACCCCTCCGCTATCCAACACTTTCCCTGCTGTTGCACTCACTGGAGTGAGAATAGTAATTTTTACCCCCCGGCTATCCAACACTTTCCGCACTGTTGCACTCATTGGAGTGGGAATAGTAATTTTTACCCCTGTGCTATCCAGCACTTTCCCTACTGTTTCATTCACTGGAGTGGGAATAGTAATTTTTACCCCTCCGCTATCCAATACATTCCCTACTGTTGCACTCACTGGAGCGGGAATACTAATTTTTACCCCACCGCTATCCAACATTTTCCCTACTGTTGTATTTATTGTGTTGCGAAATGTAAGTTTTATTTTTGTTTTAATAGTTTAATGTTTTAATTAATTATAGAATGTTTTTTTATTTTAAATTATTGATATATGTATATATTTTATTTTTATATAATTTAAAAAGTTTATAAATTAAATAAAGATAATAGTTAATAAGTTATATTTAAGTAAATATATGTATATTTATAAATCTTTATGTTTGTGTGTTTATATTTTTTTTAATTAAGTTTATTTGTTATATTTAGTTAAAATATATATTAAATGTAATTTATTTTGTTAAAAATATTAATAATATTTAATATATTTTATTTAAGTTATATATATTTTTAAGTCGATATTTTTTACATCTATATTTTTTACTTCGATATTTTTGATTTGATATTCTTTTATTTACCTGTTTAAGTATAGGGAGTTGATATTTTTGTATTCTATATTTTTGAGTCGATATTTGTGTATGTCTATATTTATTACATCGATATTTCATCAGGGAACCATCCATAGTGATCATGGGCCAGCCATCAATGATCTCTTTGAATTTTGTTGTGGAATTACCATCATCACAAGGGTTTAATACACTGCTGTTGGTGGTAGATTATTTCACGGAAATGGGACATTTTGAACTTCTGAGAGGACAGCCAACAGCAGTGGAACTAGCTCTAATATTTTTGGACAACATCTTCAAGCTTAACAGATTACATGATTTCATCACGACCAGTTGAGAAGTTATTGCCTGACTTTGGTAACAATTAAAACTATAGATGGTAAACATTTTACATCTAGTAACCATCATCCATAGACTGATGGGTAGACAGAAAGGCTTAACTAAGGTATAGAACAATATTTGTTGTACTTTGTAATCGGCCATCAGAATAAGTGGAGCCTCTGGATTTCCATCAGAGAGTTTGCCTACAAGAACTCTCTCCTTTCTGCTGTTCTTCTGGTATTCAATTCACGTCTATCCTGCATGTCTTTTTCATACCACAGCTTCTTCTGTCACACATCTCATCAGGGATATCAGTGATGTTAAGAAAAGGGTCTATGCGCACCTTCTTAGTGCAAAGGCATATGAGACTCAGTTGGACCGTCATCATAGACTTCTCCAGAATGCATGGTTGAGGAAAATATACAGCTATCTATGAAATAGCTACATCTTTTAGGGCCCCACCCTAAGCTTGCCACCAGTTTTGTAGGTCCCTTTTCTATTCTTAAATTAGTAGGGTAATCTGTAGAGCAGCTTGTATAACTTAAGTGGTGGAAAATACATTCCATATTCCATATGTCCCTTATCAAACCTACTTTCACTAAAAGAGGAACACAACCTTATCCAATTTAGGGTGATGGTTCTTGCAAATATGAGATGGAAGGTATTCTTGATTCTCACCTTTACTTTGGTCAGCTCCAGCATTTAGCATACTGGAAAGAATATGACATCTGGGACACATCCTGGGAGCAGATGTCTTTTATTTAAGCCCTTTGACTGATGTCTCAATTCCATCAATAGTGTTCAAATAAACCAGGTTCCAGGGCAGTATCTATTAGGAGGGATTCTACAAGAATATCAGAAAGTACTGCACTAACAGAGTACCCTTATCCAGCCATGAAGGATTCAGAACCGCTTTTAAGTTCAGAAGACAGGATAGGAACTTGGAAGCTAGTGGAGTTCTCACTTCTAGTTTTTAAGTGGGACTTTTTGGATCCTATGGGTCAATGACAATTAAAGGTCTGGAAACAAGTCCAAGTTTTTTTGGCTTACTTCACTTGCATCAGGTTCTCACTCAGCATTTGCGATTACTATGTGTTATTTTTGCTCCTCATTCTTTTTGTGACCACTAAATTAATGTTCTCCTTTACCATTGTGTGTTCTCAGAAGTGTGCTTATACTCTCCATCTCTCTAGCACCTTTGTGGACTTTGTATCAGCTCCTGCGGTAACCTCTGGAGACATCCTGCTGAAGCACCTTGCTGCCTCGCTCCGTTCTGGCAGTCTCGGACCCTCTCCTCAATCAGTCAGATCTAGTCCTAATTCCTGGTAGGACTGGGTCTAGTAACAGTATGTTCTTGCTAAGCAAGAGGTAAGTTATAAATTCCATTGGAATGACATATTCAGTATCGTTTGTACGACAATTTTAGGTTTCTGATAGTACCGTTCTGAGACAGCATCTCCTGCGTCTTTTCCCTTATCCCATGGATTCCTAACCAATATATTATTCAGTACCTTGGTTGGAACAGGTGGAAGATTGGGACAACCTCCTATATTCCTTTCTGGGGAATTACTCTATTGTCCTTAAATCCTCACAGAGGAAACTGGAGAATACCCTCAAATGCCCCCAAATGTCTAATATCTTGAAAGTTATTCAGTGCTGCATTAAGCTCAATGGACCTGCTTTAATGAGGAGAGGAATGATGTCCTATTCCTGGGCCTATGCACCCTTCACCTTGTCAGTTCATCTGGTCGACTTCAATGGACCACCTCCCATGCCATTAAAGAAGATGCTTAACTTGAGAATGTTGTTTGCTTGCAACCATTCCTCCAGTCCACACGTTTACGTAGTTATCAACATAGTGTTCTATAATCTATTCGAGATTTGAGATATCCTTCCTCTATTGCACTTTAATTTTAAAAAAATCACTATGGTAAAACCAGTGACCACTTCCACCTGTACTTCTGAAATGTCATCTACAAAGGTTTTCCAAAAAAGGAGATATTGGCAAGCTTCAAAGATTCCTGAAAAAAACAAAAGCTCATATTGGTTGGTCCAAATTATAGATTTCAAAACCCTGCGCCTAATCTATAAGACATTCAATAAATACACCTCAAGAAAACTTACCTAGATCTTCCAAGCCCATTAACTGTTACATCGGTACCAGGAGCAGTGCTAATGAGTTATCAAAAACTACGCGCATTCCAGTAGGGGAGAAGTATTTCACTCACAGCTGGTTAGCGTGTTCAAGGATGCTGCGCCCAGCACATGACTAATCATCTATGCCTCACAGAGCACTCTGGTGTATCTGTGCTCACAGTCATCCATGGGGGTGGTCTGGGAGCAACCTGAAATGCTAGGAATAAACAGTGGAAGCGAGACTCTGAAAATTCAGTGCCAAATGCAGAATATCTATTTTGGGCTTCTTCTTTGTTTAACAAATGAACACCATGTTTTTCTGGAAAGGGATGTGTACAAACCTTCCCATGAAGGTGATCTGTCTGTAAGATACTTTTGAAGTTCACAGTCCAAGATGAAGTGGAACCTTTTTCTGTTATGTCAATTCCTGATTGAAGCATATTTAATAAAGCAGATCCTGATGGAAGCTGTCTTGCAATGCATTTGTTCCCTTACTTCTCGTTGCTAATGAGTTTTTGTACCTGATTTTTTGCTTCTAGCAGTTGGATTTTCTTCTAGATTCAACAGGTAAAATGTCTTGCTTGGCTTTTTTGTAACTGCATATATCTGGGGAGGGGTGAGTTTGATGCCTTGCTGAATACTTAAATATTTTTACCAATTTATTATCAAGTTTATTAAACTGGTCTACTTTAGCACAGGGGATCTCCACCATGATTGTAGAGCCTTCCTAAGGTAAAGTATTGGGGAAAAGTAAAAAAGTTTACTTAAATAAATATATATATATATATATATATACAAAGAACAAAAGTTATTCGCGTTACTTCTGCCAACAAATGGCGGCGGGCTCCGGCAAGGACGCGATCCTTTTCACCTCAAGACACCAATCTTACACGTTCATGCAACAGATTGCGCCGAGCCCAGTATCCAATTTAAACGTGGTTTATTTCTTCACAATGATAAACAAACGCCCGACGCGTTTCGGAACAGCCGTTCCTTTCTCACGGGTCAATAGACAATCGTTTTCACCCATTACATGTAGTGCACCGAACATATAAACATAAACATAGGACTACTTGATAACTTTCAAGTTCATGGTAAAAACGGCATCCATTTTGGAATGGTATTATACATGAATATACGTATATGTTGATCTGTTAATACCCGGGAGGGGTACTACCCAGCATATTCGACGTGTAATAACGCTGTTCGATGCGGCAGAAGTCTCAGGGGACCCTATGGCTTTGCTTCTCCTGGATGCAGAAAAGGCTTTTGATAGGGTCTCCTGGGACTTTTTATGGGAAGCAATGAAATGGTTCGGAGTTGGGCAGGGGTTTATTGCAGCTATTCGTGCTATGTATAATGCACCAACAGCCCGATTAAGAATTAACGGGAAATACACAACATCTTTTGAGATTAAACGGGGCACCCGGCAGGGCTGCCCATGCTCACCCCTTTTATTCGCTATATATATAGATCCCTTAATCCGGCTTTTAGCAGGTTGCCAGGAAATCAAGCCAATGATTTATCATGATATTCAAACAAAAGTCCTTGCTTATGCTGACGATGTGGCTTTAGTGACCCCCGATCCATTGGCAGCAATAGCGGTAGTTGAGAAGATTGCTTTAATATTTGGTAGGATCTCTGGATATGCCCTGAATAAACAGAAGACCCAGATAGTTATTAATCGGGGAATTAGCTTTTCTGATCCACGGGTAACAGATTCAGTGGTTTACCTGGGTATCTCTATAACCACTGATTTGAACTCACTAGTTGCAATAAATACTGACCCTATAATCCGGAAGGCAAGGAAAGATTTTGATAATTTTCATAATTTACATTTATCTTTAGTTGGTCGCTGTAACGTGGTCAAAATGGTATTTCTACCCAAAATACTCTATTTATTCAGGGCTATTCCTTTAGAATTCGGGAAGCAATGGTTTGTTGCTTTAGAAAGTTTGGTAAATCGATTTGTTTGGTCTCATGGCAAAACAAGGAGAGCCCTTCGTTATATGTCTTTGCCCTCGGTGAGAGGGGGTTGGGCACTCCCAGATTTTAGATCCTATTATTGGGCTGCGGCTCTCTACTATATATGGGTGTTGTTTGGCGGGTACTCAGTAGAATCAAGTGCCGTGGATTCGCTGCCTGATGTTTATCGGCTACTGGTGGGTAAGGATGCTGCGAATTGCTTTCTGAAATTCAGTGAGCCGAGCTACTATAAAAGAACGAAGTTTAAGACCATGTTAGCAGCCTTTAAAATCTGGGCTGCCTTTAAGAAAAAGATTGGTTTGGGCAGAATGAACTTTTATACTCAGATGTATGGTAACCCCATGCTCCCGGAAATTTTTTCAGATCAGATTATGGCAGAATGGGCAGGGCATGGTCTCGTGAAAGTGGGTGACTTGATGGGCTCCGAGGGAATGCTCCAATTTAAGGATATCCAGGACAAATTTGGGTTAAGCTCAAAGAATTTTTTAAAATATCTTCAAATTAGAAGCTTCCTGGGTAAAAAGCTGGGTGGTGGTAATGGCTTTTGTAGTAATAAAGTTATAGATGTTATAAGAAGCAGCAAGGGTTGTAATATAAAAGGAATTTATTTTGAACTTACATCACTGAAGCATGATGATCTAGAAAAGCATGGTGAAAAATGGAAAGATAGGTTGGGCACTGAACCGGATAACTTTTTTGATTCTTTAGAGTTGGGGCAGACTGTGCTATGCTCGGCTGGGCTTCAGGCACAGCACTTTAAGACGCTATTCTCACTTTACTATACCCCGGCAAGGATAGCACAATGGGGAGGACAGGTGGGAATTAGGTGCCCACGGTGTAATTTATTAAAAGCGGATTTAGTTCATATGTTCTCCACCTGCCCATGGCTTGACTCAATAAAATCTTCCATTACGGCCTTTTGTGAACACACCCTGGATATCAAAATTAAAATTACCCCAACCCTAATACTTCTTGGGATCGATAACTCCCAGGGGCAAGCCCCGCATTTTCGTTTTATGTTTTTAGCTATGGCAGTTCTCCGAATATGTGTTGCCGCAGCCTGGCTAGATCAAACTGCCCCAACTTTTCAACTATGGCTAGCCAGATTACTCGCGATGTTTAACCTTGAGAGGGGAATTTATGAGCGGCGGGGTAAAAGAGGGAGAATTTTGGGGAAACGCATCTGGGACCCGATTTCTAACTGGAAAGAATCCCAAACCTAATTTAGGTCCTGATTCCCGAAAATGGATCGGCATTGGATAAAATATATCTGGACAATTGTTGGGGCTTGTTTTGTTTTGTTTTGATTTGATTTTTCTTTGTTGGTCTCTTTTCTCCACTCCTTATTGAGAGATCACTCAAACTATATATATGTTGGGAAAAAACGCTTTAAAGTAAGAATGTAATTTGATTTTGTAAATTCTGGAAGTTAAAATATGGAAGTATTTATCCTCATTCGTGTATGAATTATATATGTATTATGGATGCTGTTTATAATTCAAAAATTTTCAATACAAATATTTAAAAAGAAAAAAAAAAAAGAACATACATTTCTCAAGTTTAAAAATAAAAAATAAATTCCCTTCTAGAGTAAGAAATTTTTATGCACAAATAATCATTAAAAATAATGCAGAATCAATCAAATATATGTTAATATAAAATAATGTTATATTAATTTATAAACTCAAAGAATGTTATAAACTAATTAAATGATAAGTACGTTTTATTTTTAGATATCTCTCCCAACATTAAATTATATTCATATATATTTTTAACTATTTTGAATAATTTAATTTAATGTAACATTATTTCCTATCGGGTGTTATTTTAAGTCCCTACCTCCATTTTCTTTAACCGCTTAACCGCGGCGGCAATTCCGCCGCGGTGCGGCGGTTTAGCGGAGTGGGCGGGGCCGCGTCGGCCAACGGACGTTCGCAGCACTACAGAGGTAGTGCTCGCGACGGCCGTTGGCCGATGGGCGCACGCAACGGGTTAATAGGAGGGTGTTGCACTACCAGTGGTCAGCTATGTCTAGTGTTGGTTTTACTCCAGCTCTGAGCTGGAGTCATTTATTACTGTTTCAAGTCCATTTTTGGCTGTAGTAACTTTAGAAGTGCAGTTTGTGAATAGCAATGGGCTAACTCTTTTGTGGTTAGGTGCATTTCCCTCCTGAAACCCCTCCCTAACCCACCTTAAACCCCTCATACTCCTCTCTAAAGCAATCTCATTTATTAATAAGTATGCCTCTTTTTCCAGGCACTTACCCTCCCTCTCACATTTACTCCAAAGACCCTCATTACAAGTTAGGCAGAATAGTGTGAGGAATTTACCAAACATAGAAAATACCTTTACCCCGGGGTGAGGTATTTACCAAGTGTGGTAAATGCCTCCTATTCCATGTTTTTAACGTGTGAATGATGTGTAATCAGTGTTCAACACATCGAATTTTGCATGTTTGCCTTTTTTAAAGGCCTTTTCCCCGAATATATTTTGCCAGGTTTGACCTGCTGGAATTTATCACAGGAAAACTGCAAGGGCGTGATAATTATCACACAACACGTAATTCCAATCCCTGTGCAAACACTTGTTTTACACAGGGATCGTAATTTAGCCCTGAACTTGTAATGAGGGCCTAAGTAGTAAACTCACGTCTGAGGATATTTCCATAGAAAAGATAGGAGGGATGGAGATGGAGAATTACACTTGTAGGTTTGTGAAGAGAATTTTGTAGTACATTAGTAGTGCTACTGAAGTACTACTAAAGCACTATAACAATACTGTTTGTGAATAAGCCCCAAAGATTTAAATGAAGCAAAAGGTGATGGGAGGAATACTTTCAAATATTCTAGCTACTGGCAATCACTCGGGGTAGTATTCCAACACATCTTGTTATTGCCCACTATGTCATTCCATACAAAGGCCAGCCTTATGCAAATCAGTACAGACCCTACTCATGGGCACAGTCCCTCCCACACTACCAGGTGAGGCCCCCTCCAAAAGTGAACATAAGCAACTCCAGACCAATTTAGTCCTTATTAAGCCACGTCAGCTAAGTATAGACTAGTCTGGTCTTACCTATGGCCTCTTAGGGCATTACATCAATCAAACAAATGGAGAGGGGAGGAATACTCTATCCACTGTCACTTTCTCACTGTGCCACTGGAACCAAGCTGCACCTGACTGAGGAGGCCCAATCAGGCCGAAATTGGTCTTGGGTTTCTTGGGTTCCTGTTCAGACAGAACCTGGCTTGGCACTTAGGGCCAAGCAGGACCAAGGCTGATTTGCATATGGTTTGGTCTAAACTGAGGGGGCATGGTAGGCAAAAGAACAATGGTACATTGGTTAGAATACACCCCAGGCGATTGCCAGTAGTTAGACAAATTGGAAGCATTCCATCCATCACTCTTTGTGTGTTTCACCTTAAGAATTTAAGCCATATCACTCCACATGCAGAACACTTCACTCAGAAATGTTCAAACGGCACACATAAGGCTCTAGAAGGAAGAACCTCCTAAAAATATTTCATATCCTAAAATGTTGACTCAATTGTTGACCAAATCGCTTTCTAGTATCCTGCATCTCCATAACAATCGCCCCTGCACTTTGCAACCTTCCTTCACACCTCACAAGTCAGATTCTGAAGACCTTTACTATCATCTACCAACCCAGAACTTTATGCATGAAGCATTTGGAATCAGTATAAAGGAATCATTATCTGACTCACCTTTAGGGCCCATGTCACTTCATGGTTGTATCAAGTGCTTTTAAGGGAAGAAAAGATGAGAGCTGGGGATTCAGAAGAGCATTAATTTGATTATTTGGTTCAACCATGTTTTCAAATCCTTATGAGTGGACATGATGTAGGCTGAGGATACCTGATGGATTTTCAGGACTGCAAATATCAGAGCTTGGTTTTAAATCAGAGGTGTGGGGTATGATGTTCCAAAGGGATGAGGTATGTGTTAGGTTACATTCTCCCAAGCTTTGTATACTTATCTGGTCAAATGATGTGACGGTGTTGGCTGCTGACAAATTGACATCTGCTCAGCTGGTTAGATGTTTAGAACTTCCTAAATCATCTGCTTGTGGACTATTCCGAGTGATTTTGAGTGTCCTGATCAGATTTATTTCTTGCATTGGGGGCCAGTATCAAATGTTATAAGCAAGGATGATATGATGTGATCCATGCACTTGATCCTAAGGACCACGTGGGGCACACGGTTCTTGGCCTATTTGTAGTTTGTGCAATGACTCATCAATGAATCCTGTGTAGAAGATGTTACAACATTCAAAATGACTATGATCAAGGCTATAATTTTTATCATGATTGTAAGTTGAAGACAATTTTTAGACTACATAGGAATGAAAAGTGTTTGATGATGTGTAAAGGTTAAGTATGTTTCAAAGATCACCCAGTGATTGTGCACTCTCTTTATCAGTTCTAAGAGGGGCATTGTGGTTTGGTGGCTGAGTGGACTAAACCTCCTCATGGTGGGAGTACTTTTAAACAGAATTATTAGTGGTGTGAATTCAGTTTTGAAGTGCTCCAGCTGTGAGGAGGTTGAGCTCACTCAGCCACACTAGGTGGCTGAGTGCCGAACTCATGATGAAGCATGTCACTGGAGAACCACAGTGGGTCATGGTCTCTTAAAACACCTTAAGGGATTCCAAGTTGGATTAGGTTTTTTTGAGACAACATACTCCCCTCAGATTTTTGTAATAGAATTACCTACTCCCCTTTGCTTCTTTTTTGGTTATGACTAGAGGTACCGCTTGGCGAAGTATCAGAATCATTTTAGATGGCTTGGGGCAAACCCTGTCTTGATACATCCGTATTTGGACATATACCAGGAAGTTGGTGAACTGCTGCTGATCCCATTGCTCTCACATATCTATAGATGAGTCTGGTATTATCAATCAACATGTGACTAGTGATATTATTTGTGGCTAAGATATGACTTAGTGGTACTAAGTGAAACTGAAAAGTATCAGCAGGAGGGATAATCTCTGAAGTACTCTACAGGCAATCTTGGTAGCGTTGGGGAAGAATGAAGAAAACATACCATAGTAGGTGTTCCCAAATAATGGATGAAATTATCCTCATGTTTCTGGTTTTAGCAAGACTTCATGATTCATGACATTAAAAGCCATAGAGAAGTTAAGCAGTATTCCAGCACAGGTCTTTCCTTCATTCATAGTCTTGCACATTTCTTCCCTTACACTCATCAGGGTGGATTTGGTCTGAAGAATTGATTTCTGATTCATTTGCGGTGTCAACTGGTCTTGCAGTTCTACAGGTTCAATTTACCGGTTATCTTTTTTTTAATGAAGGGAACATTTATGTGCTAGAGATTAGTTGATGATGCCTCACTAAAAAAGGGAGGCAAAAATAGGTAAGAGGACTATGAGCACAAGGGTTATAATGGTAAGCCTGATGGTTTTATTATGTTTGAGTAAAAGAGTAATTGAATTAGTAACATTTGTACTGTTTGTTCCCTAAACATGTCTATGTGCAATCAAAACTAAGAGAGAGTTGACTTAAATAACACTCTCCAGAATTCACACTGAGAATTACAAGGAAAAATCACACTTGAATTTGAAGAGAAAGATCTTCTTGCTTGACATCATGGGAGCTGTCAAGGTCTGTGTTGATGGGAGGACTTACCATTTTCTTTTCCTAAACCAAAAGTGTCCTCAGCTGCTGATGGAATAAACAAAGAGGCATATTCTCAAGGAGCTATCGCCGAGTTATCGGCACTTTAACGCATCCAAAGTCGCGCTAAATCTATCGCCCCATTCACAAGCTGGTGCTAACAGCCCATAACACCAGTTTACCTGCAAAAGCAGTCGCAAAAAACATCGCCACAGATGACCCCGGCAACTAACGCTAATGAGAAACAGAGTAGGCGTTCCCGAGCAAAAATCTGCGACAACACCACACCTCAACATTCTCAATGACCAGCCACATCGGCGATAAGACCACAAAACAGGCGATACGGCGCGTTACCAACAGAAAATTAACACCTGCTCTGACCTGGTGCAAAGCTGGACGTCAAACTGCACAAGAAAAGGGAGCCCAGCCCACAGCCATACCTGAAGAACAACAGATGCCATGGAGCCACTCACCATGCACCCCGGAGCCCCGAGAGGGCAACAACACCCACCGCCACCACCCCCAGGACCGCCACCACCCCAACGGACCCCCCCCACACCTCCCCAGACCACCACAGAGGCAGCGCAGACAAAGACAGCGGATCTTCAGGAAATGCACCAGCCCCACAGACCTAACACCAGACAATGCCAATGCCCACTACAGGCCCAAAAGGACAACCATCCTCCGCATCCTGAACATCATTGCCCACAGGCTGATGGTACCAACACAGCGGACAACCAACATCCCTCCGCAGACAAAGCTGCTGGCTGTGCTGCACCTGTTGGCCTCTGGTATTCTCCCAAACAACAACCGCCCGAGTCGGAGGAGTCTCACAGCCAGCCCCATCCAAGTTCCTCACACCTGTCCTGGATGCCCTCACCAGCTAGGGACCCCAGCACCCATACGTCCCCCACAATGTGCAGGAACACAAGGACTATACGCCATAACTGTATCCCCGCACGTGTCGGGGGCAATCGACTGCACACTTGTCCCACTTGTGCCCCCTGCCAACACCGCACACAATTACCGCAACAGAAAGCACACGCATCCCATCAACGTGCAGGCAAAAGTGGACCACAGGAGACTCCTCACCAATGTCATAGCCAACTACCCAGACAGTGTGCATGATCCCTTCATCTTCCGACAGTCCAACATCAACCAGCGCTTCCAGGATGGCACCCATGGGAATGCACTGCCCGTTGGCAAGTACCAAATGAACACACCACACACCTCAACCCCACAATCATGCAACTCACAACTCTGGCACTGCACACGTCACAAAATCACATACAACATGCCAAACAACATGCCCCCCCACCAGACACGACAGCACAACTTACTGTGGCAACCTTGGTCAGCCATGTACATGAGCCATCGACGGCATGGCACCTCAGCCACACAATACCAGAATGTGGTGAGAGGTGGGAACCAGGCATGTGCGAAGGAGGCAAGTGACCCATGAATGAGTATGTACACAATGCCAAGTGTGGCGGAGATGTGCTGGACAGACTGCAGTATGCAGACCACAGACATAGCCATGTCTACATGCACTGCTGGTGTTTGGAGTGTAGTGGACAGTGGACACAACCATGTCACCCCAGCCAGTGGGGAAGATCGCGGAAATGTATCTTGTGATGTCCCCCCCGTAAGCGTGTGCGGAGTGGGCTGGCCGGGCGTACGCCAGTCCGGCGTGGAGGTGTGGATGATCATCCTGTGGCTCTGGGTGTGGTTCAGTAATGGAAATGTGCAAAGGCATGTGTCTCTGTCGTAGTGTGGGTCTCCGTTGGGGAGCGTTGGTGGACCCTGATGGGACTTAGACACCCACGTATGTGATCTGGTTCGGCTTCCATAAGGTAGTACCCCACCCGCACATGTTCGGTCACCCCTTTCTGGCAGTCTGACACCTGGCCTTGGAATGCGATGTGTGCTTCGGTGGGCTGCTGGGAGCCAGCCGGGGTAGGGGGTGCGTCCAGCTGTGTTGTCTGTGCAGGGGGTGGGGTATCCTCGATGCAGCGGTGCTGCCCTGCTCCTGGAGGTCGATTGCCTAAGATGTCCATGGACTGTTGTGGGGCATAGGTGTCGGAAGTGTGGTGGTCCTCTTCAGCATCACTGTAGAGTTGTCTGGTCTGCTCTGCTGGAGGTGTTGTTTGTCCCTCTGCAATGTGAAGGAGAGATGCTTGTTGACATTGTGTTGGCATGTATGTTGCCGCATTGTTCAAGTTTACATTCAGACTTCATGACAATGTACATTGTGACTGTTTGGGAGGGGCGGACTATTTGATGCGGGTCAGTGGACATTTGGACTACATGACGTAGGTGAGGTTGTACACGTACATTTGCATCTCACAGTTTCCTGCTATGTCAGATGTGATTGGCCATTTTCTACGCACAGGTGGACCCAGCTGTGTCCTCTGTTCTGCAGTGTAGGTGTTGGACTGTGTACCACATTGTCGTCCATGTGGGTGTGCTGTCATTGCTATGTGTGTGTGCTGCTTTGTGTGGGAGTCGCACCTGCAGCTGTGATTTTGCTGCCCCTTATCCCTTGGAGGCGGTGTGCCTTTGGCTTTTGTGCTTTTGAGGTGCTGTGATATTGGCGACTTGGGTCATTTGTGCTCTTGGACGGTTTTTGTACTCTTGTGCATTGTTTGTCTGCAGATGTGTTGTTGACGTCAGTGGTTGTTTGTGCAGGTGGATGTGTCAGAGTGTGACCTGCTCCTTTCCGGATGTGGTCCACACTCAGCCACCTCAGTGTCGTGGCGTGCACAGTGTCATGGTGATTGTACTCCTGCCATGCTGCTGGTCATGTGGTGTCACTTGCATTGTCATGGTGGCTCTCACATACGCATCTTTGCTGTGTTTCGCACGGGTGCATGTGTGTGTTGTGTAATTGGTGATGTGTGGGGTGGGACCCCTTTGGGCACATGGTGAACGGGGGCCTACTTGATATTTGTATGTGTGCTGCAGTGTGCCACGGGGATCAGGGACATGACCCAGGGTTATTGTGGGTGTGCGGTGTGCTACACGTCGTTGTGCATGTGTGCCATTGTGCCCGTTCCCCCCGTCCCCACAGTCCCTGTTCATTACTCACCCTGTTGCTGTTGTGTCACGTCATGTCGAGCAGTGTCCGGACTCCCGACTCCTTGCACCGTCTCCACACTGATGACTGTGGGCGCCATTTAGTCCAGCTCCTCCTGTGGCGCAGGACTCCCACCTCCATTCGCCGTTGCTGCCTTCCTGTTGGCCACAGGGGAAGACAGGGGAACCCTACTCACTATGGAACCAGGGTAATTATATAGTAAAAACAACGGTTCCTGTGGAATAATATAGCTAATATTTGGAATAAAAAAGCACAATCGCAATATAGAAGGTTTGGAAAATGTCAGAGGGCGAAGGAACCACAAACACAGATAATTCAAAACAAAACTTAATTTTATCTTTCAAACAAAGTAATCCATAAATTGTTCCATTTACATTTGAGAATAACATTTGTGCATGATGTCCCAAGTGAGGTGGGAACCCAAACCTAAGTGAGAAAAGTGACATCTATATACATGGTTTCCACAGTATAAAAGAGTCAACCATTATTCTGTAACTCCAATGTAGACAGCGGCTGTATACAATGACACGCGCTGGGTAATGGTTCGCGACCATTACCCAGCGTGTGTCATTGTATACAGCCGCTGTCTACATTGGAGTTACAGAATAATGGTCGACTCTTTTATACTGTGGAAACCATGTATATAGATGACACTTTTATCACTTAGGTTTGGGTTCCCACCTCACTTGGGACATCATGCACAAATGTTATTCTCAAATGTAAATGGAACAATTTATGGATTACTTTGTTTGAAAGATAAAATTAAGTTTTGTTTTGAATTATCTGTGTTTGTGGTTCCTTCGCCCTCTGACATTTTCCAAACCTTCTATATTGCGATTGTGCTTTTTTATTCCAAATATTAGCTATATTATTCCACAGGATCCGTTGCCTTCCTGTTGGCAGCGGATTTCTGCTTGGTTTGGCTTTTCACATCTTGCCAGCGCATCTTGGCCTCCTCGGCACTCCGACTGCATTCACGATGGAATGCCATTTTTCCGTCTGTATTGCCAATGACACGGTGGTGGTGACGGACAGTTGTTGTTGGTGCTCTGTCACCTCCGTGACAACGATCGGGTTTTCCTGCGGACTGTACCCCCTCTTCCTCTTCCTCTTCTCCTTGGCCTTCCCCGACCCGAGGTTCATTGCTGGTAGTCTGTGGGGCTTGTGGGGTTCGCGTTGACCTGGGCACTCGTTCGGAGTGCATCCATGTTGCCGCGCAGTTTGATTTGTTTATGGTGTGTTTTTCTTGTTCAGCTTTTATGGTGCATTTTCCTGCCAGACGCGTGGGAATTGCAAGCCTATCGCTGGTTGTCGCTGGATTTTTTTTTGTGGTTGGCCTCATCGCAACTTTATTCGCGTTGGTGTTTCGCATTTTTTCGGCGTCGCGTTATTTTTAACACAGTCATTTGACGCGTTATCGTGGGACTATCGCATGGTGACGCCAGGTTGAGAATGCTACGTTAACACGGCGTTGTTTTCCCGCGATGGACTGTGATGTGAGAAGTTGCGTTAAGCTAAACTTGCGGTGGTTATCACACGTTCTTGTGAATATGCCCCAAAATGTTTAGCCAAAACAACTCAGCACTGTGAACGCCAGCAAATTCTCCAGGAGAAAAGCATGTGCAGTCCGTAGTCCAGCCTCTTTTACTGCTTGAAAGCAAAATAGCCACCAAAATCCTTCTGAATCAGAGAACTTGAGAACCGTAAATCCCTCTAACCAGGACATTAGCAATTCATGATTGAGACAACTCACAGACCACTGAGATTTCATCTCTGGACTACTTGGAAGAAAATGTGCCACATTTTGACAGATTACATTCAAAATGTTTGATAAGGGAAGGAAACAAATGTGATATTTCATTTGAACAGTACTCAATGTAATTATTGTAAATTTGTTTTGAGCTAATTTTATTAACACTCCATTCACCAGGACCTTTCAATACCCATTTCCAACCCTTTAGCTTAAAACTAAAACAAAAATTTACATTTTTATTTTTTATTTTTTTAAATCAAACACAGTCTCTGTGTTACAGCATGTTTTGAGGATTTCATGTTTTCTTCATCAAAAGAAAAAGTTAATTTATCTATTAATTTCTGCTGTTTTCCCTAACAGACCACCTTGTTGAAACAGGCAAGCATTTGTTTTGTCCTTAGTAGAAGGTTTGTTACATCACCATAGATTGATGGCTCAATTCATTGTCTCTCATGAATCTTTCCTTCCTTTCATCATCATGATCTGCCATCTTGATAGATTAACTCATATTTCCCAGTGTGTCTCTCATCGCCAATTTAATGTACCTTCTTGGACATATAGTATAGTAATGCTCTGTACCACAGTAGTCTTTCATCTATTTCTATTCTTATGTCCTCATTATGACTGGCCTATAATCATTCCCATTATTTCTGCACACTGGGTTCACCATTACCAGGAGCCCTGGTAATTCCAGGATGTGGAAATAACGAGTGTTCTGAGTTTTGGAACGATAACGTGGAGATCAGACTCACTGCACTGATTTCCTCAATTGTTCCCCAGTATTCCGCCCATAGCCTTCACTTGCTTGAGGAAGGCAAAATCTGTTGGTTGAATATGACTTATCAATGGTGTTCCCCCAGAAATCATAATTCCGATTGGCTGCGTATCTTCTGATACCAGGCCCATCGGAATTAACATGCTACTCGTAGGGACGGCTTTAGTAATATTTTATCGTGAAGTTCAGCACATCATATGAAATCCACCTTATTCAAAGAAGCTTGTGGTTCTGCTTTTTCAAAATTTAAGGCAATGGCAATTTATTTTTACATCAACACAGACATATAAAAATATTTCATAACATGCTATTGCTACTCTGCTTTTAGACTGATGTATATTTTACATCCATATTGATAGTTCCTCGGGCATTATTAAGAGCCGCCTCCTTATTTGACAATGGCCAACGTTTAGCACTTTCGTTAGAAGGGTAACCCTGGGGGAGCTCCAAAGCTGTTAGGAAAAGTCAACTTTTCTCACTTTCCAGAAACCAGTGAAAATTTCAGATGCTTTTTCAATGTGATCTTTTATTTTGGTGAATCAAAATGAAATAGATTCCTTCCTAAGAAGTTTGCATGTAGCCATATATTTATTTATGTAGAGCTTCATAAAGCGCCACATATCAATTTATGAGCCTAGCAAAGCGGTATAATATGTCTAATGGATCAAGAATGAGAGTGTGAATCAAGCATGGGGTTTATTACGCCTTTCCCTGGAAATGTATGAAAGCGATTATTTTCGTTAGATTTACAATTAACAGAGTGAGTTACAATTCAATGTACTTTATTTTATTTTTCATGAGTTATGTTTTCATTGCCATTCAAAAAAATGAATTTTATAATTTCTACCAATTCCAGAGGTCAATAAACCGAGTGGGTTAGTTTTCCAGTCAACAGAAATAGCATGCGTCTTCGGTCGGTGATGTGAACTCTGCTCCAGGGTCGCCTGCTTCTCATTTTATTGCGTAGAAGAGGCACTTCAAATGCAGCATTAATATTGCTTTAGCATTTGAGGAATCTCCCGCTGCCTTTGTGGGAATATTATGTTCTTTTAATTACTTTAAGTAATATTTTGATGCAATGAGCTTATTTTGACCTTGGTTCTCTTAACCTTTGAAAAATGTGGATTCCACGAATTTGTTATTAGAACTTGGGAAGAAGTTCATGTTACTGAAGCTATAAAATACAATACTTGGAGACAGTGCCTGATTTGTGAAAAAAAAGCCCAATGTTTTTTAGGTCTCGCTGAGCCAGCGCATGCGCTGCTCTGCGAGACATTTAGTAAGGGGCTTTTGAAAGTGCTCCCAAAGAGGCTTTTTCCGGCCACCAGCGTGCGGTTACGCACACAAGCGCGCGCGCCTCGCTCCGCCTCTCCAATCACTGCTGCGCGACCACCCCTCGCGTGCTTAGCACAGAGCGCGTCATCGCGATAACTTTTGCTTTCACCGCGATGACTTTCGCTTTCACGGCCGCGCGGCGTTACTTTTACGGCCGCGCGGCCAATGCTTGTTTTTTATTATTCCGTGCCGTCAGTTTAATTTTCTTCCGTGCCGTCAGTTTCATTTTCTTCCGTGCTATCTGCCGTGCTTTCTCACGAGCGCGGCCGCTCACTTTTATTTTCTTCCCGCGGCCACGATTTGTGCTTTCTCACGAGCGCGGCCGCTCACTTTTATTTTCTTCCCGCAGGATTGGTCTGTGCATAGAAAAGTAGGGCCGGTGCAGCTTTGAGCCAAGTGGCACAGGTGGTGGGGTGGGCAATCCTAGTGAAAGTCAGCATGCCAACCTAGTACCAGCACAGCTAATGTCAAGGCACTCAAGAAGATAAGGGCCCGCTTCCCAGCGTCATGCAGTGTCCATGGGTACAGCAGCACAAGCAGCCCCAACAGTACACACGTCAGGCCCCTCGGGCAGTTTGTACTAGACGGTGTATAGAAGGGCAGCAGGCCTCAGATGTGTACACAGCAAACAGTCAGGCATTGGGTCCCCCAGCTGCTGCCCAACCAAGTAATGTAGAGAGGCAAAGAGGTCTGCGTTGCTACTGTGACGCCGTCAGTAAGTTTAGATGGGCAGCGTTTTACCCCAAGGGCTTATCAGATCATCCCATCCATCGGGGAGTACAGCACAACGGTGTTGAGTTAGCAGGCAGGGTCCAGACGACTTCAGACCAGCAACGAGACAGGCGCAGCCACACTCCGCCTCCTTGCTTCGCACTGTGCACCAGAAGCGGGCGGCGCCTAGGTTCACACTAATGGAGCAACTTGCACCTCAGCTCAATGTGGTTTATATAAGCAATGCACAACATTGAATAAATGCTTACCACCCTCCACCCCCAAATAAAAATCAGCAACATTTTTAAATTGAGACATTATGGTAATACTTTTCGCTTTTAAGAAATGCTGCTCTGGCCCCCTTTCGACAATGAATTACACAAAGAAGGCCTTCACGTGCACGCTTCCAGTCTGAGTCACTGAGGACTCACACAGGCCTTATTTAGAGAGAAAATGCATTGTTATAGGTTCAGTGGCATGTTTAAACTTCTGCGCGAATGAGCGTTCACATGTGATCACAAATGGTTTGGAGTGTGAATCAGACACTAAGGGGCCGATTCCGATCTCGGTCGGAGGCGCACCCAATACCATTCGGTCGGGAAAAAAGCCATGCGAAAGCCAGTTTCCCGACCGATCCGTACAGCACACCGAACGAGCAAGTACGATGCGCACAACAGCAAAAATTCCGGCCGAGCCGTACTCACCCAAACCAGGTCCTGTTCTCCGACCGAGGCGAATCCGGAAACGCCGAATCGAGTCGCACGGAAGGGAAAATGCAGCCCCGTCCGGCCGGACAAGTACGATGCGCTTTCCGTACGCGCCGAACCCGTCGCTACGCACGGCACGTCAAAGCATCCGGGAGAGGCGCACATAAGCTCCGAATCGCGCCACAACACGATCCACGGCTACGAGACGAACACAGCACAGACGAGGACGACGCGAAGCGACGAGGACGAAGCGAAGCGACGAGGACGAAGCCAAGCGACGAGGACGACGCGAAGCAACGAGAAGGACGAACGACACGAACCAACCATGAATCCC